>BPLR01013587.1:0-45591 GCA_021605095.1 Caerostris extrusa
CTTCATCAAATAATTTTCAATTCCTTCTATTAGTTCACACTCTCACTATATATATCTTGTTCAAATTTCCAATCCTTCATAAAATACATTTTCAATTCCTTCTATTAGCTCACACTCTCCCTATATATCTTGTTCAAATTTTCAATCGTTCATCAAATACTTTTCAATTCCTTCTATTAGTTCACACTCTCTATATATATCTTGTTCAAATTTTCAATCCTTCATCAAATCAACTTTTCAATTCCTTCTATTAGCTCACCTCTACCTATTTATATCTTGTTCAAATTTCCAATCGTTCATAAAATACTTTTCAATTCCTTCTATTAGTTCACACTCTCCCTATATATATCTTGTTTTCAAATTTTCAAATCCTTAATAAAATACATTTTCAATTTCTTCAATTAGCTCAACTCTCCCTATATACATCTCGTTAAAATTTTCAATCGTTCATCAAATACTTTTTTCAATTCCTTCTATTAGTTCACACTCTCCCTATATAAATCTTGTTCAAATTTCCAATCCTTCATAAAATAAATTTTCAATTCCTTCTATTAGCTCACACTCTCCTCCCTATATATCTTGTTCAAATTTTCAATCGTTAATCAAATACTTTTTCAGTTCCTTCTATTAGTTCACACTCTCACTATATATATCTTGTTCAAATTTTCAATCGTTCATCAAATACTTTCAATTCCTCTATTAGTTCACACTCTCCCTATTTATATCTTGTTCAAATTTCAATCCTTCATAAAATACTTTTTCAATTCCTTCTATTAGCTCACACTCTCCCTATATATATCTTGTTCAAATTTTCAATCGTTCATCAAATACTTTTTAATTCCTTCTATTAGCTCACACTCTCACTATATATATCTTGTTTCAAAACTTTTCAATCGTTCATAAAATACATTTTTCAATTCCTTCTATTAGCTCACACTCTCCCTATTTATATATCTTGTTCAAATTTTCAATCGTTCATCAAATAATTTTTCAATTCCTTCTATTAGTTCACACTCTCACTATATATATCTTGTTCAAAAATTTCCAATCTATTAGCTCATAAAAATACTTTTTCAATTCCTTCTATTAGCTCACACTCTCCCTATATATATCTTGTTCAAATTTCAATCCTTCATAAAATACTTTTCAATTCCTTCTATTAGCTCACACTCTCCCTATATATATCTTGTTCAAATTTTCAATCCTTCATAAAATAATTTTCAATTCCTTCTATTAGCTCACACTCTCACTATATATATCTTGTTCAAATTTTCGGTCGTTCATAAAAATACTTTTCCAATTCCTTCTATTAGTTCACACTCTCCCTATATATATCTTGTTCAAATTTCAATCTTCATCAAAAATTTTATTCCTTCTATTTCACCTTCAATTAGCTCAACACTCTCCCTATTTATATCTTGTTCAAATTTCAATTGTTCATAAAATACTTTTTCAATTCCTTTTATTAGCTCAAACTCTCCCTATATATATCTTGTTCAAATTTTCAATCGTTCATCAAATACTTTTTCAATTCCTTCTATTAGGTTCGCACTCTCCCTATAGATATCTCGTTCAAATTTTCAATCGTTCATCAAATACTTTTTCAATTCCTTCTATTAGTTCACACTCTCCCTATATATATCTTGTTCAAATTTTTCTTAATAAAATACTTTTCAATTCCTTCTATTCGTTCACACTCTCCCTATATATATATCTTGTTCAAATTTTAAATCGTTCATCAAATACTTTTTCAATTCCTTCTATTAGTTCACACTCTCCCTATATATCTTGTTCAAATTTCAATCGTTCATAAAATACATTTTCAATTCCTTCTATTAGCTCACACTCTCCCTATAGATATCTTGTTCAAATTTTCAATCGTTCATCAAATACTTTTTTTCAATTCCTTCTATTAGTTCACACTCTCCCTATATATATCTTGTTCAAATTTCCAATCGTTAATAAAATACTTTTTCAATTCCTTCTATTAGCTCACACTCTCCCTATAGATATCTTGTTCAAATTTTCAATTGTTCATCAAATACTTTTTCAATTCCTTCTATTAGTTCACACTCTCTATATATATCTTGTTCAAATTTCCATTCCTTAATAAAATACTTTTTCAATTCCTTCTATTAGTTCACACTCTCCTTATATATATATCTTGTTCAAATTTCAAATCCTTCATAAAAATACTTTTCAATTCCTTCTATTAGCTCACTCTTCCCTATATATATCTTGTTCAAATTTTCAATCCTTCATCAAATACTTTTTCAATTCCTTCTCAATAGCTAACACTCTCTCCTATTTATATCTTGTTCAAATTTTCAATCCTTCATCAAATACTTTTTCAATTCCTTCTATTAGCTAACACTCTCCCTATTTATATCTTGTTCAAATTTCAAATTGTTCATAAAATACTTTTCAATTCCTTTTATTAAAAGCTCACACTCTCCCTATATATTCGTTCAAATTTTCAATCGTTCATCAAATACTTTTCAATTCCTTCTATTAGCTCACACTCTCCCTATATATATCTTGTTCAAATTTTCAATCGTTCATCAAATACTTTTTCAATTCCTTCTATTAGTTCACACTCTCACTATATATATCTTGTTCAAATTTCCAATCGTTAATAAAATACTTTTTCAATTCCTTCTATTAGGTCGCACTCTCCCTATAGATATCTCGTTCAAATTTTCAATCGTTCATCAAATACTTTTTCAATTCCTTCTATTAGTTCACACTCTCCTATATATATCTTGTTCAAATTTCCATTCCTTAATAAAATACTTTTTCAATTCCTTCTATTAGTTTTACACTCTCCGTATATATATCTTGTCATTCAAATTTCAAATCCTTCATAAAAATACTTTTTCAATTCCTTCTATGTTCACACTCTCCCTATATATATCTTGTTCAAATATTCAATCGTTCATAAAATACTTTTTATTCATCCACTCATGTTCAAATACATTTTCTTTAACTTGTAGTGGAGGACACTGGATGTTAATACAGTTTTTTCAAATATTAGTACATTCATTAAATTTAATTAATTCATTTAATTTTTTTTTAGATTTAAGTTGCATGTATCTACCAATAGATGGCGCCAGATAAACTTAAAAAATGAATGAAAATTATATAAGACGGATTTTCTGCAATAGAGTGAAAAAAAGTAGGAATTGATTTTAAAAATATATATTTTTGTTTAACATCTCAATACATTAAAAAAATAAATATAATTTTTCCGTGCCAAACATATTTCTATGAAATAACGTTAAATTGTAAATTTTCACAAATTTGTTTTTTTTCAAAAAATAAATGGATTTTGATTAATTTCTCCGTTGATCGGGGACATAAAAAATCACAATGACTATTTTGTCTGTCATAGTGATAATAAAATTGCATTAATTGATTCACCTCAATCCCTCATTTAAGTAAGATATTAAGTATTTAAATTATATTGAAGAAATGTTTCTTTCTATAAGTATTAAGAATTTCTGTATATAAGTACATGGTGATTATAATTAAAGCCCGAATTTCAAATGCTGTAAAAGAACCAGCTAGTCACAATGAATTCAAACTTGAAGTGAAGATACTTGAAGAAGAGGGAAAAGACACGGCATCAAAAAGTTCAAAGTGTATTAATAGATGGCGCTGCAAGCAGTATACAGAAATTGAATTTGGCTGACGAGTGATATTTTTGAATCGAAATGATAGCGTATTTGCATGAGTTGCACATTAAACCAACGTGCATCGTTCAATGTGCTTAACTGTCTCGATTTTTTACTGAAAAAATCGAAATGAAAGTTGTTCAACAGTTGTGACACTGTAAGTGGAAAGCCCATTCACCATGGTCATGGTCAAGGTCATACTAAATTGAAAGGGAAAAATCGGTGGAACTTTTTTTTTTTGATGCCATACCATTTCCCCCTCTTCTTCAAGTATCTTCAATTCAAGTTTGAACTCATTGTGACGATGTGGTTCTTTTTTTTACAGCATTTCGAGTGGTTCTTTTTGAGCTTTGGCTTGCACATTAAACCAAGCTTCTTAAGTCATTCCACAGTTGTAAAAACTGTGGAATGACTTGGAAGCATTTTTTCCGCCAAAAATCGATACAATCAAGCACATTGAACACTACGGTTGGTGTAATGTGCAACTCACGCCAAATACGTTGCAATTTCGGTCGAAATATCACTGGCAGCCGAATTCACTTTCTTTATGTCTGCTTACAGCGCCATCTATTAAGTAAAAACTTTTCTTTTAGTTTTCGAGACAGGAGATTTTTCTTTTTACGAGATTCAAGTATATTCATTTCAAGTTTACAGTTACTCATTGTTACAAGTTAACTCATTGTGACTCATTGTTTCTTTTATTTTATAGCATTTTGAAAATGGGGACTTTAATTATAAGAAATAATTATTTAAGAAATGTTTCTTTCTTTCAGCAATGATTACCCAAAGGATGGCAATAGAAGAAAACGACCTTTCTTTCTCCAAGCATACAACGGCGTTACAAACTATCAAGGCTGTTTCACTGAGAACACCTACTACAACAACAAGGTTGAGCCCGTTTGCAAAAGTTTGGTTAGTATGTCAAGTTGTGATTAAAGTAAGCTTTCCAGTTGAAGTTAATTTGGACTCGATTAAACACAGGAGAGATTTTATCTCTAAATTTCTTTCAGTTTACGCGGAGAGACGCCACAAGGCTTTCCTCCAAACCAACTGCCTCAGTTGAAATGAGCAACATGCCCATTGATTAGCGATGAGGGTGAAATTTAGTTCACATTGTCTTTTTTAAGATGGGCAATGTATCTTCCAATCTAAAATGTGTCTTACAATGGTGCCTTGAAGTTGATTTGGACATGAATTGTCTTAAATGAAAAGTAAGTTCCGTTCTGAAATGAATCCCGATAAATAATACAGGTTGATTTTTGAAAGACATCTAGACTGACAATGGATTCTACGATTAACGTCGACACAACACAAATAGCAGGGAATTAGTCTGAAATGCTATTTCTTTTGATAGTACAGTGGTATTTGTATTTGTATTTGTATATATATATTTGTTGTATATGAATCTATTCCAGATCCTCGGGCATATACATATATGAATTTTTCCTTAAGAAATAAAAGTGAAAAGGATTAACACATGAAAAAATGCTTTTGTTATTGGTATATTATACATTTATGGGGTTATATTTATAATTTTAACTTTTACGTACTATCTATTTGAGGACCATTAGATTTGACGTATACTAAAAAGTGTATTCGAAGAACTTTGCTTCTACCTTCTGCTAAGGATGTTATAGAAATGTGATTACAGTCAATTCAAACAATGGTTTTAAGACTTTTTGATTATATTAGGGTAATACTTATCTGAAAAGTTATTGATAAAATATCCGTTTGATAAAGATTTTAACACTCACAAATTCGTACGCTAAACAAAGATCATATTCCCAAGAAATTTCTTGCTCCGAAACAAGTTAGATATAGCTATCACTGCCTATTTATTTGATTGTCATAAATGGCACCCTTGCACTGTCGATAAAAGTAGGAGATCCTTTGCATTGTCGTTTGTCCCCCGCCGTCTATTTTTCAACAAAATAATACTCGTACTTGTATATTATTTCTTGGTACAGATTGCATTCTCGCTAGGCAAGACTGTGGCGTGGACGTTTGTTAGGGAATCCGCTTTAAACTGTGGGGCGGGGGGCTGAATGGCTGAGTGGCTAGCGCTGGCACTCGGTGGCAACTCGGGTTCGACTCCTGGCGATGCCATGGATATTTTTTGTAGTGGTTCGGAATCCACTTTAAACTGTAGGTCCCGATCTGCTTAGCCCTCGTGAGACAGAAGATGACCGTAGAGCGACAAACCAAACCAAACTGTAAGCCCCTCGTGAGACAGAAGAATAGAGCAAACCAAACCAAACTGTAGGTCCCGGTGTGTTAGCCCTCGTGAGACAGAAGATGACCGTAGAGCGACAAACCAAACCAAACTGTAGGTCCCGGTGTGTTAGCCCTCATGAGACAGAAGATGACCGTAGAGCGACAAACCAAACCAAATCAAACTGTAGGTCCCGGTCTGTTTAGTCCTCGTGTGCACAAGATTACCAAGGCGAGCGAGTAAGTAAAGTGACAAACCAAACCAAACGTAGCCAGCCAAACACTTTTTTGGCGAGTTAGATCTTTGTAGATACTTGAGACCAGATGAAAGGGGACTTTGATTATCTCAAAATGCCATTAACCAACAAACCGATGTGAGCTGACAATTTGGGAGAGTTTGGCAGACAATTCTGCAAGATATCTTCCTCGGGCTCTATGAGTCAATACCGTGCTGGTTAAAAAAGAAATCATCCAAGCCAAAGGTGGATGAACAATTTATTTTCATACAGTTAACACTAAGAAATTCATGTTTCACAAATGATCCTGTTGGACAAATTTAGGGAATGGGGTGGGGTATTGTGTTCAGTTAGAACTTTCAAGAGTAGCTGCCCATTTTTGTGCTTCGCGTGTTAGAAAGTCAAAATGATAACCACTACGACACCCGTTATCTGTGAGAGATTTTCACAACTCACATGTGAGTTTTGTTTAAGAAAGTTTTTGCAACTGGTAATTATCCTATTGTGTGTGGGCAGGGTATATTTCCTTTTTTTTTTTGATGAATCCAGGAAGGGTAGATGACGCTCCCCTCCCGTTCCCACGGTGAGGTCCAAAATTAAACCGGCCGGTTTGGTGGGGGTGAAAGAAGACCCCTTTTGAGTTTTGCGGGCAGAAAGGAGACCCCGTTGAGGAAGGAGAGAGAGAGAGCTATCTGCGACAGTGCGTGAGCCTGGTACACATATTTTTTTGCTGCGAGAATAGCTACATGGAGAATCCATCCATGGAAGTCCATCTTTATATTTGCTGCGAGCCCTTTCTGAGATCGGTTTTCGACGCTACTGGTAAATCACTGCCTACACACTCATGGGAATGTTTCATTTGAGGTATGGGTAATATTATGATTATTTCTTTATAAACATTTTTTATTTATTCTGTTTTAAGTGCCAATGTAAAAATCCTAAATTTAAGTGTAATTGTATATATTAGTATTCATTAAAAGTAAAAGTAAATTAGTTGTTTGTTTTTATTAATTTTTATTATTTTAATTGTTTTTTATTTATTTTAATTTGTTTATTATTAATGCATCATTAATTCATTTAGCCGTCCTATGCGGAAAATAGTATAGCATGCTGGCGTGGAGACTAACGGTCATTAAATCATAGAAAATTGTAATCGATAATGATACAAACCATGGGTCAATAAGATGGTGCTACAAGTTAATGATATAAATCCATGTGGTTTTTAGTTAGCCCTAACATTCAAAAGATATGTGTATAAATGTGTCAGCTGTTGCACTATTAGTATGTGAGTTATAACATTTTTAGTGAAGCAACTTTTGTTAGTTTGAAAAAAAATGGATAAAAGGAATTTCGTGTGTTAATTAAGCATCGCTTTTTGGCGAAATTGCTTTGGCATTGCTTTTTGGCGAATACTATTGAAGCCAAGTCTTGGCTTGATAAACATTATGCGGACTTTGCACCAGGAAAATGGAAACCGTAGAGAAGTGGTTTGATAAATTTAAACGAGGTGAAATGAGCACCGAGGACGATGCACGCAGGGGACGCCCCAAAGTGGCTGTTACCGACGAAAACATCAAAAAGTCCACAAAATAATTTCCGATAACCGTAAAGTGAAGTTGATTGAAATAGCTGAGACCCTAAAGACTTTTGACCTCAGCCTACGAACATTTTCAGCCCACCTTGTAAAGCCTTGGGTCGCTTTTAAAAAATTCAATATCTTAACTATTCTGGGTGAATTAAATTCCATTTGCACAGATAGATTTCTATATTCTGTCTTCAGCCTGCAGAAAAGCATTATCTTGGAATGTGTTTCAGGCACTGAAATCACACACTTTACGTTAAATGTGGAACCGGAGGAAACCTTCCACCCATGGGCTGAACCTGGTGCTATTTTTGCCCTCCACTCCCCTTTCCTCGCTGAGAATCCTTTCAGTAAAGGACACGTGCTTCGACCAGGAAGTTCCTACCACATCCATGTGCGCTTGGTAAGTATTGCAGATTTAAATTTCAATATATCTTTACATTTTTTTTTTGTTCGGGTGCTATATGCATACTGAAAATGCAATAAGTCCTTTTCTAGTTTATACACAGCCCGGTCACATTAATGTGACCACCTGTCAAAATCACATTCCCATGTCACATTCCACACTCCACTTAAAGCCAGAATATACACTCTTGTATATTCTGGCTTTTGGAGTGTGGAATGTGGTATTAAGTGGTATTTAAGTGGAATTCTTTATATACACTCCACTGCAATGTGCTGCCATCTGCCTTTTGTGATTGGTTATTTCACGTTGATGTCGAAAGTAGGTGGTGGTCACATTAATGTGACTGGACTGTGTATACACTACTGTGACCAAAAAGTAAGACCAATTTTTTTTTTCAAAAACTCTTTATTTATTCTTCCAAATTTATTTCATTGCCCTCAAAAAAATTCTCTCCGAAAACAATGCACTTATACTTTTTCCCCAATACTCAATGCATGCTGAAAAGTCATCGGCAGGGATGGCCTTCAAAGCGCGCGGCGGTTCACGTTGAATCTCTTCAATCGACTCGAAACGGTGTCCCTGGAGCGGTCTTTTGTGCTTAGGGAATAGCCAGAAGTCGCACGCTGTGAATAAGGTGGTTGTGGAACTATATGGTCACGAAGAATCAATGCAGTGTGAGCTGGCACAGTCAGTGTTTTTAGTACCAATCGAGGTTTGACGTGTTTAAGGCCCAAAATGGAATTGACCAATTCTTTTGAAATTTCAACATCGTCAGCAAGGTCTCTAATTGTAAATCGACGGTTTGCAAGCAAGAAATCTTAAATTTGTTGGAAGTGAGCTTTGTTGGTTGAGGTGAGGGTCCACTCGAGGGCTCTTCGTCTTCAAGGCGTTCTCTGCCTTCTTTGAACTGTTTATACCACTTCTAAACATTTCTTTCCGATACAGGAATGGTTACGGAATGCCTTCTGCAACATTCTATACGTTTCCGCAAACAAAATTGAATGCAAGTTCTTTGCTCAATTCATTCAGACATTTGAAAAATCGCCGGAATCAGTTTTAGCGTTTCACAAAGGCATGCATAACTCGAACACTAATGCAAATTTTGACATCACACGGATGTCACACGGATGTCAAGGAAAAAAAATTGAAATTTAATAAGCCTCGGGAATTTTAAATCGAAAATTGGTCTTACTTTTTGGACACAGAAGGATTACGGCTACAGCTTTAACTCATTTAATGGCTACAATGTTTCTGAAATACACAAGGATAATGGCGCTACTTCCACTGAAAACAGATTTGCAGTTGAAAAAATATTTTTTTTTTTTTGCACAGTTTTACCCAAACGTTCCTTAATGTAGTGGTGATTTTGTGTTTATCTTTCTGTTTTTGCCTAAAATGGTTCATTTCTTCAATCTTCATTATGCTAAAAAAATAAATAAATATTCGAAATTTAACGACTGAAAACTGTGCTATGAAGGTGTCTATAAATTGTTGGAACTTCAGCATCCAGAAGCGAAAAGTAAATATATAAAGTCGACTCAAACTCTCATATTCATAGTTTTTTCTTAGCAGACCACACCAATGACGGATTTAGAGTCGATGACATCCTAGAGCCCAAGTTTAATTTTACGCCCTTATATATAATACAAATAATAATATGAATATGAATAGTAATAATGTATTCGAATTAAATTTAAGTAAAGAATTTAGGCATGAATTAAATAAATAAATAAATATGTATATGTACGCCTGAATGGCCGAGTGGCTAGCGCTCGGTACCACTTCGGGTTCGAGTCCCGGCGGTGCTATGGATGTTTGTAGGGGTTCGGAATCCACTTTAAACCGTAGGTCCCGGTCTAATATGGTCGTAGAGCGTTGCGGGGGGCGTTGTTACTCCGCGTCGGTGCCTTATCTTCAAGTTACACCCGCCACCTGGGTAATGCAAAGTGAGTAACGTCTGTACAGCGCTTGCCGTAAGGCATCAAGACCAAGCTGTCTAAAGACTAGCCAAGACTAGCTGAAAGAAATATATATATATGGTATAGCAACTAAACATACAATTTAGAATAAATTGCTTTTAATTAAGAAACAAATCATATCTATCTAATTATTCATGTAATATATATAAAATAAAGATTTTGAGTAACCAGACAAAGGTATAATTAAATAGGGTGAATTAATATTTTGTGTTATAATGGTGTGCAAATAAACGTTACATTTAGATTTTTAAGAAATATTTATGAAAAATCTAACGTCAATAGATAAATGCTATACTTAAGGAAAATGTTTTAGTACCTATTTGTTAGATATTTTAAATTTTACTACTTACACGATTGATTATTTTAAAAAAATAATTCTACCCTTTAAACATTGACATCTTGAGGTTGTTAAAGCAAGAAAAGAAGCATTAAAATTAGGTCTTACAGTTGATAAAAAGAACAAAATCGATTTCAAAAAAATCCGCGCTCCTAAAAATTTGCCGCCCTAGGCCCGGGCCTCGAGGGCCTAAATCCGTCACTGGACCACACCACTCTTCGTGGTGTTGTGGCTCCTTACTAACTGAATAAGAAATAGGAATTTTTGTCTTTCTGGATGACCAGATCCAAATTTCCGTTACATGTGTTAAAAATTCAATAACATCTCTCAATGACACGATTGCTAACTTAGACAACAGCTAAACTGTGCAATAGTTTATCATATGTATTTTTAATTAAATATTTTCTTTTTTTCTTTTTTCCAAATCTTAAGGTAATGTGGATGTAAGAGATAGGAAAATTTGACTGAGAGTCAATTTTCCTATTTGTGATGGATATAATGAAAATTCAATTATCTCGCAGTGACCATGATTGCAAATTTAGAATATAGCTAAAGAGTGCAACAGTTTATCCTTTAGGTGTAACAGTTTTTTTTTTTTTATTTAGTTTTTTATTTATTTATTTATTTATTTTTTTTGCTTAGTGAACACTCTATACTAGGAATGGGCAAACTTTTTTCGGTCGCGGGCCAAAAATCTGAAACAAAAAGTTTATGGGCCAAGAAAAATTTTCTAACATTTTAAAAACAATATACAAGTATTACAATTTAAATATGTTAATGAGATAAATGAAATTGTGATTTCATTTTTAAAAGTTCCTTTTTCACATATATAACACTTGTTCACATATATAAGATGAAGCAAACATAGCACTGATTTTATGGCCGTGAGATATTAAATTTTGGAAACTTACTTTTGATAAGGATTTATAAAATTTTGGCATATTTAGAAACAACTGCTTGAGATAATTGTTCAGATTGCAACTCAAATAATTCAACCTATAAATCTGACCTCACTGCTTCACAATTTAAGTTGAAAGAGGCATGGTAAAAATATCCAATTCTGTTTGAATGGCACTGAAATTTGAAATCTGCGTTCGAACTCAGCTTGAAAAAACTGCAATTTATCTTCATAATTCTTAAGCTTCTCTTCGTTTACTAAGGGTATTGAATTTAACCCCGGGAAATAAGATAACAAGAATAATTTTCACCTGTCGTATTTTGAAGCCCCAAAATCAAAAGCATTTAGAGTGTAACATCTAAGAGATTTTGAATCGTTTGTTTGTGTAGCATCTAGCAGAATTTCAATCTTTTGTTCAAGTAGTCACTGAGAGATTTCGATCGTGTAGCAGATTAGGGATTTTCTAATATCCATGAAAATTATTCCTTTTCCCATTAGAGAAAAGTAAAGGAAACTCATTTTTCAACTCTATTTTTCGACATAATGATGACAAACTTAATTTCAGGAAGAAGAACACCTGCTTCCTCATCCCTACAAAACAGATTGCATTGACTACGAAAGCTTGTGGAAGTCCAACAACAAGAAAGGATCTCGCTCTCAGCAGGTAAAATTCATTTTTTTTTATTTCCAATGGCAGGCTACAATAAGCAATAAACTAAAAAAGATAAACTACGGCCTGCGGGCCTCTCTACAAACTACGGCCCGCCAGTGTCATCCATCCGGCCCGCGACAGCGAATAGCTTATTGTTGCTGTAATAAGTCGGATAAAAAAAATACAGAATGATAATAACTCAGTTTTTATTGACTTGCTAGGTAAAGCTTAATGGCAAGCATAATACGCTTTAACTTAAGCATAACAACTAACAAATAATTGAAATGAATCCCACTAACATTATAAACTAGTGAACATCCCGCGGTTACCCTCGGTAGTTATGCTAACGAGGGGTGTTTGGAATCGAGTATGTATATCGATGTTTGAATATGTATATCGATGTTTGAATCGAATGTATATGTTATCCTGAATCAAACATATGATTTTTTTATCCTGAAAAACTCTCAGGAATGGAAAAGCTAAATGAACGTGAATGAAACCGCGGGGTATCCGCTAGCAAAAAAAAAAAAATAATAATACTAATGAGATTTATGTAACTATGATTTTTCACTGACAATAGTTTGTTGTTAGCAAGCGTATGCTCGTTCAGAGTACGTACTCGGCGACTAGTCTAGAGATTATAGATAATGGCAGAAAAATCAAAACGATTTTGGCCCTTTGGTACTTACTGGAGTAAACAGTACGGCCCTAAGGCTGGAAAGTTTGGAGACCCCTGCAGTAGATGAAACAAGTGCAGGGCAGACAGGAAGGTGGGATGAATCCATGTCCTCTCCAAGACTGCAGAGCATGCATTTTGGGCTTTCAAATATTTTCATTTGAAAAAGATGATTGGCCAAATAATCATGGCCAGTCAGGAGTCTGAAAAGGGCAACAGCTTTAAACCTGGGCTGATCAGGAAAGTTTAGAATAAAGTTAAACCAAGTTTTAGATGAATTGCCTTCATGTAAATTATTAGATAGAGTGTTCCACAAAAAAGTCCGGATCATCAGTTTCATCGAGTGAAAAGAGTTTCATTACAATACTTTATTCATACTTTTAATTACTTTTATTACTTTTCTTAGTTAGTTAATTCATTTAGTAGAATATTCATTCCTCCATGAATTGTTATGGGTGATGTAAAACAATGTAACTAAACATTTTTCTACATTTAATGATGAAAAAAAATTTCTACGACCTGTGAAGTTACACTATATAGAACAAAGTGTGATTATAATAATTATTTATCTAATTAAACGATGCATTAAAAATCTATATTTTTTTCTCGATACGACGCATAACTCGCAAATAATATTCCTCATTGATAGTTTGACCCGGCGGTAGGAATTCATAATGCACCACACCAGGTAATCGAAGAAAGCAGTCAACATGATCTTGTTTTTGAGCGAATTTTCGTGTCCTTATTTGTCTTGCTTCACCTTTTGTCACGATATTCGCTCGATTGATCGGTTGTTTTTCCGTGTCGTAGCATAATAGGAAATCCATGTCTCCTCTCCAGTTATGATGCATTTCAACTTGAGGCCCAAAACATCTTTTAAAATGGAATTAACCATTTTTTTAAATTCCAACATCAGCAGCAAGGTCTCTAATTGTAAATCGATAGTTTGCAAGCCTCAAATCGTTAATTTTTGGACGTGAGCTTCGTCGGTTGAGATGGAGGGTCGACCAGAGGGCTCTTCATCTTAAACGCGTTCTCTGCATTCTTTGAACTGTTTATACAACTTCTGAACATTTCTTTCCGATATAGGAATGTTCACCGAATGCTTTCTGCAACATTCTATACGTTTCCACAAACAAAATTTAGTGCAAGTTCTTTGCACAATTAATTCAGACATTTCAAAAATCGCTCAAAAAATCGCTTTTAGCGTCTCACAAAGTCAAGCGTAGCTCAAACACTAATGAATATTTTGACGTGAAATTTCACACAGATGTGAGGACAGTGCCAACAACCTAAGAAAGAAACAAAAATTAAAATTCCATATGCCTGGGAAATTTAAATTGAAAATTGTTTTTACTTTTTGGACACTGTAGTAAAAGAATTAGAATGTCGCCAAGCGCGAAAAGAACTTGTGACATTGAAGTCATTTCCCATTTGTAATTTTTTCAATTCCTTCTATTAGCTCACACTCTCCTTATATATATCTTGTTCAAATTTTCAATCGTTCATAAAATACTTTTTACTCATCCACTCAAGTTCAAATACATTTTTTTTAACTTGTAGTGGATGACACTGATATTAATGCAGTTTTTCAAATATTAATTCAATAATTAAATTTAATTAATTAATTTTAGTTTTTTTAGATTTAAATTGCATCTATCTACCAATAGATGGCGCCAGATAAACTTAAAAAATGAATAAAATTATTTATAAAGTACTTTCTGCAATAGAGTGAAAAAAAGTAGGAATTGACTTGAAAAATTTTTTTTTTTTTTATATTATTTGTTAAGGATAGAAAAGGCTTGCAGCCATCTGATGGTATAAAATAGAGTGACAATAAAAAAGAAGTTTTTATTGTCGCTCTATTTTATTTATTTAGATATATATATAAAATAGAGTGAAATTTAAATTTTATACTGAATTTCGCTAAAATGTACCTATTTTTTTATATTAGAATAATTTTTATTAAAAATAACAAATTTACATTGATTTATTGAAGATAATAAACGTGATAGATTTCGATTGTCTAGAATATTTTCAAAACATTTAAAAAGGTGTGTTTTTTTTTTTAACCAAAATAATTCTCAGATGTGTAAAGAAAACTGCATGAAGTATTTTCTAAGACGTGCTACAGATGTGAATTTGAACTGATGATGTACACAAGTCCAGGATCCAAATGCAACAGGGAGTAAGTTCCTTTTTTTTCCAGTTCGTATCTTTCTCTTCTTCTCTTTTGATGTAGGAAATTGGAAATGATCTTTTCTCTTCACAGATTCAAACTTGATACCGAAATGGCAAGGATACATACTAAAACCCTCTCCTTGATTGCGGGACCTGATTAAAGGGATGGAAAAGTTTTTCGGTCGCGGAAAAATCGGAAAAAAAAAAGTTTGGCTGTCCAAGATAAATTTAAAACTGTATTGGGAAACTTACTTTCGACAATGATTTGTAAAACTCCAACTTTGGCAGGCCTTTGGTATCCCAGGCTTCAGGTTCGAATCCTGACAGTGGCATGGATGTTTGTGAGTGGTTCGTAATCCACGTTAAGCTGTAGTTCCCGGTTTGTTTAGCCCAAAGTGTGCACAAGATGACCGTAGAGTGATAAACCAAACCAAACCAACTTTGGCATACTTAGAAACAACTGCTTGAGATGATTGTTAGAGGGCAACTCAATTAATTCAACCTGCAAATCTGACTTCACTGTTTTTAACATTTGTGCTTGCTATTTACGTCGATTTATGTTTTGTAGAACAAAAATAGAGAAAGTAAAAGATCACCAGTCCTTTGAAAAAAGGAAGAAAAAAAAAAATAATATTTAATAAAAGTAGAAAAGGAGAGAGGGATATATAATATAAAAATATATATTTATTTTTTAATTTGCTTCTGACAGGCAAATTAAAATTCTATCCACGGACCGGATAGAACCTACCGGCGGGCCGTAGTCCGGCGGGCCATCCCTGGCCTAGTGTGCTTTGGACCCAGGGTACCACAGATTCCACGTTATGGCCCAGCAGTGCCACTGATGTTTACAGAGGTTCGAATCCGCTTTAAACCGTAGGTCCTGGCCTGCTTAGCTCTCTGAGCTCAAGACCATAGAGCGACAAACCAACCTTCTGCTTGACTGCAAGTCTAGAGTAACATACACATTCAAACATGAAAGTTGGAATCCATAAACTATATGCGCTGCAATCATTGCTTTCAAAATGATTGTGTGTCTTGTATCAAATATTCAAATTGCGTTATTGGGGTTTTCCACATTTTCTCCCGTGTGACACACAAAAGTGGAGCCCACGGGAGAAGTAATGCCAGAAAGTTATAAGCAATCTGAGCCCTACTTTGAACTGTTTATGCCACTTGTAAGCATTTTTTTCCGAAACAGTTTTCTCTCGAATGTCTTCTGCTACATTCTATACGTTTCCGCAAACAAAATCTAATGCAAGTTCTTTGCTCAATGAATCAGACATTTAAAAAATCACCGGAATCAGTTTTAGCGTTTCACAAAAAAGCCAAGCGTAACTCAAACATTAATGAATATTTTGACTTCATATTTCACACAGAGTCAAGGACAGTGCCAGCAACCTAAAAAGAAAACAAATTGAAATTTCATATGGACAGGAAATTGAAATTGAAAATTGATTTTATTTTTTTTAGTACAGTAGTATAAATGCCATTAAATGCAGCAAAAACCTGTTTACATTACAATTTTGAGTTCAGAACATTTTATGCAATCTATTCGTCACTCATTTCAATCTGATCTGTAATTTTTTTTAAAGAAAGATCTGTGAAAGCATTAACTCGGCACATTTTTATCAGATCTAGCGCCACATTTTGGCCGTCACTGCTAATATTTGAATTTGGAATCGTTTTCCATCATCAGACCAAACTTTGCTGTGGAGTCCGCCACATTATCGCAATTCCAAATATCAATATTAAAATTAAGATTTGGAAGTATTTTACATCATGTCAGAATCGAAAAGGCCTTGCAAAAAATAAAAAAATCTTTTGTAAAACACTTTAAATTTTAAATCTGCCTTCATACTTCGCAAGAATCAGGGGAGGAACATTTGACGGAAGATATACCACAAAAACATTGCCGAAACCAAATCAGGATGAAATGATAAGTAGGAGTTTGAGCGGAACAGTTGTCTAATCATAAAAGTTGTTTATTACCTTCTGACATTTTACGATTCTTTTAAGTTTTCTGTTTATTTATAGCAAAAAAAATGATTGAAATATGATTCAGCAAAATATAAAAGTGCTGTGTCGCCACTTAGCATTCTAGGACTTGAATTCCCACGAAAAAGAAATCTGAAAGCGAACGGTTTGATTGAGGCCGGGTTAAGATATATATATACACAGTGCAGTTACTTTAACGTGACCACCACCTACTTTTTGACGTCAACGTGAAATAATCAATCACAAAAAGTCAGGTGGCAGCCCATTGCAGTGGAGTGTATATAAAGGATGTTCTAGGACATCGGAAAGCATTTCAATCGTTGGCGTAATGCAGAAACGTAGCGATTTATCCGGCGTCCAAAAGGGCATGATTATTGGCTTTCGGGCCAAGGGGGGAAGCATTTCGGAAACGGCTAATTTTGTGAACTGTTCCGCTTGCCGCCGTGGTAAAAGTATACCGTGCATGGCAAAAATGGCACTATCCAAAATCAGCGGAGTGGCACATGTGGTGCACCATGGGCTATAAAGATGACAGAGAGGCCAACGAACTGAGGCTACGGAGATGCGTTCGAGCGAATAGAAGTGCAACTGAGCGCCCAGAGGAACCGGGGCTACCATGAGTGTATCCTCAACAACGGTTTAGCGAACGTTGCTACGTATGGGCCAGCAGCAGACGCCTGGTTGTTCGCGCCATGGATTCAACCGCGTAATGCACCTATGCTGACTGCTGTTCATCGGCGACGAAGGCTGAAATTTGCACGCCAGTACCGAAACTGAACGTCCACAGAGTGAATTTGAAATCATTGTGATGTTCAAGTGTTTGCTTCGGTTCTTTTACAGCATTTTGTGACACTAAGTGGGATTTTAATTTGCCAATCCACCTTCTGTATCTTATAAATTTATATTGTGATATATTTCTTCTTTTACAGCAAACAAAACTCACCCTGTATAATATTAGTGCAAAACTAGTGACTGTTTCATTAACTTTGCATTTATTATTTTTGAAAATTTGGCTACTTAAGAGTATGGGTTAGATGGCCTTCTGACTCAGAAATGTTTGCTGAAAATTTTAATTATTTTTTTCCTTCCTCTTATAATATTTACACTTAATCATTGTGCAATTATTCCTTCAGGTGCTGATTTCCATTGCGAGAGGAAGAAGCAAATGCTTCAAGAACTGGGGAATGCAGAGAAAAGTGTAAACCAGATTGCGTGTAAGAAATATAAAGCAGATATTTACTTAAAAGAATCATTTTACTAACATTCTGTTATATAAGGTTATTAGTAACAACTTTATGTATACTACAAAGATAACAAGTAATATAAAAAAATTTAAAGTCAATTCCTACTTTTTTTCACTATATTGCAGTCCTTTATAAGTAATTTTCATTCATTTTTTAAGTTTATCTGGCGCCATCTGTTGGTAGATATATGCAACTTAAATCTAATAGAACTAAAATTAATTAATTACTTACAGTAAATTTGTTGCATACTTTTACTAACACAAGGCTGTCGGTAGCTATTTTTCAATTCCTTCTATTAACTCACACTCTCCTTATATATATATATCTTGTTCAAATTTTCAATCGTTCATAAATTACTTTTTATCAATCCATTCCAGTTCAAATACATTTTTTTTTTAACTTATAGTGGATGACACTGGATGTTAATACAGCTTTTTTCAAATATTAATTCATTCGTTAAATTTAATTAATTGATTTTAGTTTTTTTTACATTTAATTTGCATATATCTACTAACAGATGGCACCAGATAAACTTAAAAAAAATGAATGAAAATTATTTATAAAGGACTTTCTGCAATACAGTGAAAAAAGGTAGGAATTGACTTTAAAAAGAAATTTTATATTACTTGTTTATACATACAATTAATTTTTATCCATTGAAATTTTGATGTCGAAAATTTTGAAAAATTCCATTTATTAAAACTTTGATAGAGATTTAAACATGGAATAGTATTAGGCTCAAGCTGAGTATACAACACATAAACTTAGTTTTGAATTTGAATTAGAAGCACAAGAAAGGCAAACATTTGAATTTAAGAAAAATATTTTATTGGGTATTCTCTAGTCTACTGCAAATTGGTAGATAAGCACATTTGTTGGTAAAGCACTAATATGGATGCAGGTTCTCTATCTATTGAGAGGAGTTACAACTCTGATGGCTATCAAGACAAGAACCATCGACAAATCCTTGCCTCAAAATTCATTACATATTTCACAGGATTGGCAAAAAAGTATAAGTTCTGTTTTTTAAAAAGTATCGAGCAAAGTGGCCAAGGTTGTTGCTTAATACATTATAACGATATAGCAATTCTCACCGAATGCCTTCAGCAACATTCTACACGTTTCGCAAACAAAATTGAACACAAGTTCTTTGATCAACTTGAGGCCTAAAACATCTTTTAAAATGGAATTTACGGATCCTTTAGAAATTCCAACATCAGCAGCAAGGTCTCTAATTGTAAATAGACGATTTGCAAGCACCCAATCTTTCATTTTTGGACTTGAGTTTCGTCGCTTGAGGTGGAGGGTCGACCAGAGGGTTTTTCGTCTTCAACGCGCTCTCTGCCTTCTTTGAACTGTTTATACCACTTCTAAACATTTCTTTCCGATATAGGAATGTTCACCGAATGCCTTTTGCAACATTCTATACGCTTCCGCAAACAAAACTGAATGCAAGTTCTTTGCTCAATGAATCCAAACATTTCAAAATGGCCGGAATCAGTTTTAGCGCCTCACGAAGTCAAGCGTAACTCAAACACTAATGAATATTTTGACGTGAAATTTCACACAGAAGTCAAGGACAGTGTCAGCAACCTAAAAAGAAAAAAATTAATTCCATAAGCCCCAGGAATTTTAAATTGAAAATGGGTCCTCCTTTTTGGACAAAGTAGTGTTTTAAGAACAGAAAATTATCAACTAAATAATAGTAAGTTCCCCTTTTTGATTTGGGTATGAAAACTTCCGGTTTGAGTTTCTTTTGGGCTTCGACCTCGTTTCTGATATCACCGAAACCTAACGCACTATCAACCACACAGCTCCGGCCCTTCTTAAAAAACATCCATTTTGTTTTACTATACTTTTGTTATTGTTTTACGTTTTTTATTTGTTTCTTTGTTTAAATAAACTTATAAATAATTATTTTCATTTACAGAAAATATAAGTATCCCTACACTATTGAAGAGTATACTATGGTAAGTAATTAATTCATCATGCATATTTAATTTACTTTAAATAAAATCGTAATTAAAAATGAAAAGTCTCTACTCAACGAATATTTTGTATTTTTCAGATAAAAGATCTAAAAGACAGGTATGATAATTTATGACTTTTTATTTTTCTAAACTAGCTTCTAACATGTTCATGTAAAAATAACAAAAATTTATTGATCGATAAATAAAAATTTCAGTTGCATCTTATGCAATAAATTCGTTGCACTATACAAAAAAATGAAATTAATTAAATGAAAAAGGAATAACTTTTTTTTTGGCCAAAATGGAAAAGCCTTTGTACCTTTTTAAAATACATGTAATAATAGCGAAACTTGCATAAGAGGGATCTCAGTGAGTAGCTAGTCGATTTCCAAAGCACAGATTTTCATCTTACAATCTTAAAAAGAAAAACTCTATTCAGTCTGCGTTTTATCCAACAAAACGTTGTATGATCATTCGAAAAGTTTCTAGTAAGATCTTGAAATTATACTTGGTGAACCTAATTAAGTCCCACTTTCAAAATGCTGTAAAAAAAAATCACTTGTCACAATGAGTTCAAATTTGCACTGAAGATACTTTAAGAAGGTAGGTGGGGGGACTTCTAAAAAAGTATGGAATTAAAAAAAAGAATTTCAAAAGTGCCACCGATTTTTAATTAATTAATTTGGTATGACCTTGACCAGAACCTTTTAATCCAATTTGGTATGACCTTGTCATGGTGGATAGACCTTCCACTAACTGTGTTACAACTGTTGAATGACTTGGAGGTCCTTTTTCCTTCAAAAAGCCTAAACAATCAGGCCCATTGAACATTACAGTTGGTTTAATGTGTAACTCATGGCAAATGCATTGTTATTTCGATTCAACATATCATTGGCAGCCGAATTCACTTTCTTTATGCCGTTCCAAAGTATATTAATACACTTTGGAACTTTTTGATGCCCTATCGTTCCCCCTTCTTCAATTATCTTCAGTTCAAATTTGAACTCATTGTGACGAGTGTTTTTTTTTACAGCATTTTGAAAGTGGGATTATAATCACCCTATAGTTCAATAAAATGGGTTTCCCATAAAGTACGTTTTCTTGATGTCTTGATTTTGAAACTATTATTAAAATAATATTTGTAAAAGTAGCTCGCTCAATTAGTCGTAAAGATAAATATCAAGATAAAGATAAAATTAAGATAAATAAAAATGTTTTCTAATTAACAGTTCTAAAATAAAAGTCTCAATACCTAGCACTGCATGAAACACTGGAAACAATTAAAAAATTTTTAAAGAAGCCAGGGACAATGATCAACCCAGGACTACCATCACACTTGCAGATGTTAACGCAGTCGCCAGAAGTCGACTCATTCCTCATAACTTTAAGCAGCCACTCATCACGGACTTCAACTGCCCTAGGAAGCTGACATCAGTTATTAGCAGACTCAGATTTAATCATTACAGAGGGATGAAGATTCTCCCAGACAAGACCAGGCAATACATCCCCTGCAAAGAATTTCCCCAACTTTCCTAACACCTAAGCACATTCTAGAGTGCCCAGCACTCACTCCCCATGTTTTGCAATTGGGTAGGGTGCCAATCGAGGACAACTTAAGAGAAGTCCTGTATAGTGAAGCGGCGCCATTGCTAACGGCCGCTATCGTGAAGACTTTTGACTTGATCTGACTTTGTCAATTATATTTTAAATCCATGGACACGATAAATTACCATCATATGAAAAGTAAACAGAACTCGATGTTGGAAAAATTAATGAAATGCTACTTACTAGAAAAACCTCCACAAATAATGAAAGAATGCAATTGTAATTTATAAAAATATACTAATTTAAAAGAAATTATCGTATTATGGAATCAATATACACTGACGGAAAAAAAATCTCAACACCAAGAAAGACTTGTGTTAGATAAATTAAATTTGGTATTCGTATTTATACATCTGAAAGATGACATCGATTGAGTTTTCGCGATTTTCGCATAAGTGTAGCGCTAGTGGCGCCACTCGGAACATGTAAATCAGGTTTGCTTTAAATATGTGCTGTAAAGTTCGTGAGCGTCATTGAGTTTTTAAAATTTGACGTATTGAGTTGATGTTAGCCAAGAATGCCTTTAAGAAGATGAAGTAGCCATTATCAACAGCTCACAGATTTTGAAGGAGGACATATGATACGCCTACGAGAAGGTAGATTTTCTTTCCGCGATATGGCAGAAAGACTTGGCCGGAATGTGTCCACTGTGCATGATTGTTGGGAGCAGTGGTCAAGGAAGGGTACTACCTCAAGAAGACCAGTTTCCGGGCGATCACGTGGCACAACCGAGAGGTATTCGGCGTACAGCTGTGGCGCATCGTACTGCGTCTGCGGCAGAAATTCGAGCTGCAGTTGATACTACAGTTGACACAACGGACTTTTAGAAATCGGTTACTTCAAGGACAGCTGCGAGCCAGGTGCCTTGTAGCGTGCATTCCACTGACTCCAAGCCATTGCAGTTTGCGATACCAGTGGTGTCAAGACAGAGCTCATTTGGAGGACGGAGTGGAGTCTGTTGTGTTTTCGGATGAAAGCAGGTTCTGTCTTGGTGTCAGTGATGGCCGTATATTGGTCAGAAGGAGGACAGGGGAACGCCTGCCACCAGACTGTCTGCGGCCTGGACATACACCTGGAGTCATGGTCTGGGAGCAACTTCCTATGACAGCAGGAGCATTCACGTGGTTATCCCAAACACACTGACTGCAAATTTGTACGTTAGTCTGGTAATGCAAACATATAGTGCCATTCATGAACAGCATTCAAGGGGACTTTTCCAACAGAATAACGCTCGCCCTCATACCACTGTTGTAACGCAACATGCTCTACAGAGTGTCAACATGTTACGTTGGCCTACAGGATCACTAGATCTGTCTCCAATTAAGCACGTATGGGATATCATTGGACGACAACTCCAGCATCATCCACATCCAGCACTGGCCGTCCCAGTATTAACAAAACAAGTATGTAACTCCATACCTCAAAATGACATTCGGCACCTGTATGATACAATGCAAGCACATTTGCAAGCTTGCATTCAAAATTCTGAGGTTACACCAGCTATTAATGTAACAGCATTTTACATTTGAAACACATTTTCTTGATCTTAAATTAACCTGTGATCTTTAAAATGTAATCAATTAAACATTTTAACGAGACAAATGGATTGCTCGAATTTCATTACCTACAATAATTTTTCTTGACTTCGGTTTTTTTTTTTCTCGTCAGTGTATTTTCAATATAGTTTAAAAATTTCTAAATTCAGCTACAGTATAGTGTACACCAATATCAATAATAACCAAAGGTACATCTGGATTTTAAATTACACATTTTAAGCGAAGATTTTCATCTGGGATCATGTATTTTTAACCCCAGAATAAATTAACTGATTTAAATAATTAAAAAAAAAATGTCTCCGTATTGTTTCATGGCATTTGGTTGAATTGAAAAGTTAAAATTTTGTAATTATTAATCATAGAATTTAAAAAAAAAAATTGCATATCAATTGGTGTAAATTAAGAAGTAATAAAAAACAGTTTCCCCTTTTTTTTTTAGAATATAAAAATCTTAATATTATGATGCTACTCATATTTCTATTTTTTTATATCTGCATTTACTGAAAAATAAATCTCCCATTCTTTTTGGTAGCAAAATCAAAATCTCTATATCAGCGGAGTTGTCTGAAGTTCTTGTGCTTTCACACAAACCCCAGTACATGGTAAGTGACATGATTTGTATCATTCAAAGTCTTTTAGAAAGATTCAGTTCAATAACTGAAAGAACGAAAAAGGAGTAACATTTATGTAATCTAATGGTTCTCAAATTTTCTACCTTTGCCCCCCCTCTCACCCGCTCCTTAAGAAAATTTTTTGGTTTCTCTCTTAAATTTTTCTCCTTATTTAAATTATTGATAGTACGTTAGCAATTATTGATAGAGCAATTCTAAACCTACAATTTAAATTTTTTAGAATGTCTCAAGACGTTATTATTAGTTACAATTAATATATATATTCAAGTAAAAGCTATAATTAAATGTTGTTGATTTGGGAACATTGACTGAAGTCAATCCTAATAAGGAAGGCAGAGATGTAGCAGATTCAGTGTTACCAAGAATGCACTGTGAAGGGCACTCACACTTATAATTTTAAACGAATGCAACTGGTGATGGCACCCAGAGATTTCTTAACTACCTCCTCTCCTCCTAGAGCCCAACGAAAAAGAATATTTCAGCCTAGAAATTTGTATTCCCTTTCTCTGCATTAAACAATGAGGATTTTCAGGCAAGTTACTGTTGATCGGTATTGAACCCAGAACTCGTAGGATTATATTATCTTTGAAGCTTTCCATCAACCAACTGTTCTTAACTGATGGGCTGAAAAGTTCGTAGGCTGACAAATAGATGGCACTACTAGTATTAAATCCATATAATTTTTAGTTATCCCTAACCTTCAAAAGACGCGTGTACAAATTTGACAGCTGCTGCACTATTAGTATGTGAGTTATAGTATTTTCAGTGAAGCAACTTTTGTTAGTTTAAAAAAATGGTAAAAAGGAATTTCGTGTGTCAATTAAGCATTGCTTTTTGGCGAAAAATACTATTAAAGCCAAGGCTTGGCTTGGATAAACATTATTCGGACTTTGCACCAGGAAAATCAACCGTAGAGAAGTGATTTACTAAGTTTAAACGAGGCGAAATGAGCACCGAGGACGATGCACGCAGTGGAGGCCCCAAAGAGGCTATTAGCGACGAAAACATCAAAAAGACCACAAAATAATTTCTGATAACCGTAAAGTGAAGTTGATTGGAGATATCTGAGACCCTAAAGATATCAAAGGAACGTGTTGGAAATATCGTGAATGAATATTTGGATATGCGAAAGTTCTGTTCAAAGTGGGTGCCGCGCGAGCTCACAATCGACCAAAAACAACAACGAATTGAGGATTCCAAGCAATGTTTGGAGCTGTTCAATCGTAATAAACCCGAATTTTTGGGTCGATATGTGACAATGGATGAAACATGGCTCTATCATTTCACACCGGAGTCCAATCAACAGTCAGCCGAGTGGACTGCACGTGATGGACACTAAAAATGCTATAACTTCACTAAAAATGCTATAACTCACATACTAATAGTGTAACAGCTGTCAAATTTATACACGTGTCTTTTGAAGGTTAGGGCTAACTAAAAATCATATGTATTTAATACTAGTAGGGCCATCTATGTGTCAGCCTAAGAACTTTTCAGCCCGCCAGTTATATTCTTGGGGGGGGGGAATCTTTTTCTTTTTGTATTTCCAATGGCATATAATATATTTGTCTTATATATATATGGAATATAAGAGAAAAAAAGTCAATGTCTCATCAGCAAAGTTCTAGCTCTCCAATATCTCTTCACTTCGAAGTCCCCACACAAGGCCATCCCTCCTGCTATATGATATATGTCCATGATCTCATCTTTCTCACAGAGCGGGCAATTTGGGTTATCAAAAATGGCAATACAGTGCCGAAATCCTGTGTCAATGTTTGTCAGAAATACATCACGGCTACTTTCCCCTACTTTCTATACGTTTAACTTCTGCATAAGAATCAAGATTTAATTGAAACTTATAATTAAGAGGAAAAAAATTTTAGAGACACTAGTACAGTAGGATCTTCTTCAATAGCACATCAGCCCAGAATGGGCCAAGGCTTTCCTTTGATGATATTTCCATGCACTCCCTGAGAGACAAGAGTCCTCTAATTCTTAACCCCTAGTACAGCGAAATCCTTCTCAACTGTGTCTATCCATCGCAACCTCTTCTTCTTTGTCCCTGTGGCTTTGACGAAACTAGCCTTTTTACAGGATTTAAATTCTTCATTCTGAATATATTAGCAGCCTAGTTTAATCTATTGATCTTAACAAAATTTTATTGTCAGAAATACCCTGTTCCAAAATGTTCTTCCAATTCCTATAGGATATACGAGCGGTGAGCAATGCCATTGTTTGATCTCGTTTGATTTTTGATATATTCATGGAATGAAATGAGTTTCAAGTATTTGGCTTTTGGACTATCCGTGTGCCCTTCTTAGCCAGCAAATCTGCCTGATCATTATCTAAAATGTAGCAGTGTCCAGGGGATCCGTGGGATCTTCACATCTCTCGAGGACGACGTGATGTCCCACTAATGTCAATCTTTCAAGAAGATCTCGACATTCAAAGATATTTTTCAAGGAGGATGCTTTGTATGACCCGATAGCTTGTATACCATCCCTGGACAAATTGCATCTGCGCCACCCAGATAGTCATTACTTCTCTATCGAAAGCGGTTTTTTGTTTTCCGACAAAAAAAACTCTACTTAAAAAACAGTTTTAGAGAACTGAAATCATCGAAGCTTTGAGGAAGAGAAAAGTAGACCATCTTCTAAACAAAAAGTAAAAAAAAAAAAATTAGTTGTGAATGGCAGAAGAAAGCCGGTCTCTTACAAAACTAAACAAAATGCCAGGTGCATCGTATATCGGCGTGTACTACTGGATGAAAAATGCTTTACAGAAAGCCGAATTAATAATAAACTGTGCTTTAGTTCAAGATTTTCATTCATCTCTAGCAAATAGGAATATTACAAATACTCGGAAAAATGTCGGCCCCCTTGTTTTACCATACTTCTTAAACTCATGCCTACTTTCCATATCCCAAATTGGTAACTTAATTTCTTTAATAACAAAAAAAAAAAAACGCTCTCTAGAAATGAAACAAGTCATATAAAAACAAAAATTTTAAAGTCAATTCCTACTTTGTTTTTCCCTCTATTGCAGAAAAATCCTTTATAAATAATTTTCATTCATTTTTTAAGTTTATCTGGCGCCCTCTATTCGTAGATATATGCAACTTAAATCTGAAAAAAAAAACTAAAATTAATGAATTAAATTTAATGAATGAATTAATATTTGAAAAAACTGTATTAACATCAGTGCCATCCACTACAAGTTAAAAAATGTATTTGAACTTGAGTGGATGAATAAAAAGTATTTTATGAATGACTGAAAATTTGAACAAGATATATACATAGGGAGAGTGTGAGCTAATAGAAGGAATTGAAAATAAATGGGTTTTTATGTCATTAATAGAAAAACATTACTTTATTGGCAAAGAATAGGCTCGAATCGTCCGTTGATTATGTGAGAATTATTATTTCTTTGTACCAAAAAGTGCTCCATCAGATGCCGGTAAATAATAATTAACTATATAGCAATCATTTAACTGAAAGCAAGCTTTTTGCTTACATATTTACAAATAATTTTCATAACATTATCAACTCGTTTTTAGCATAGAAGATATGAGCAGTGATCATTTTCATGAATATTTGAAATACCTCTTAGGGTGTGGAGCTGTTCAGTTACGTCGGGGCTTCATGGGCTGCTGGCTGGGCCTCTCTGTGTGGGCCTTGGTGGGCGTCCTGGAAGGGTTGCTGCGCAATGCCATCCACTACACGAAGACACTCCCTCAAAAAGCAGAACTCGAAGAACGAACATTCGTAGCTGACGGATCCTCCGAGAGTTGAGTGGATATGGCATTCTGGCATCAACTGATAATGATATTGATCGTATTCTTATGCAATGATAATGGCTTTTTGACATCAATTAAATGATTGTTCCTTTCTGAAAAAATAAATTTGTTGTCCTTTATTTGTTTTTGTGCTTTAGAATGACACACTATCCACATATAATATAGAATGTATACTATCCACATGATATATTCATGTGGATAGTTGGAAAAAAGTTCAGTCAGCTGCTTCCTTCCCCTTCAACCATGAGTCCTTTTTACATTTCATTTAAAGGAATCTTCTTTTGATGTAGACCATTTCGAGACTGTTGAATGTGTTTTGAATATTTGAATGTCAATCAACCATATCCTTATTATAGAGAACTCAATGACTTATCATAAACGATGAGAAGTTGAGTCGATGTTACCATGTCTTATAATTATCACTAAAAATGAACAGAACATTCATTACAACCTATAATTAACAAACTGAAGCCTAAAATGTCATAAGCCGTGTTCAGGCGAGCGATGATTACAAGCTTTTGTGTGTTAGCAAGCGTTCTAGTTGACTTTGGAAAACAAGCCCAATTATCTCATGTCATAAGATAGCAATCAGCCGTCAATTGTTGGGTCATAAATCCTAAGATGCTGATCGTAAAACCGTACCCAGGCTTTGGTGAATCTGGGAAACCTAATCCAGAAAACATATCTTTAAGCACATGTTACATCTCAAAACTTAACGATTTTGAAATTAGTTCTGCAAAATTCTCTGCTTTTTTACAGCCAAGAAATTTAAACCTTTTAAAAAAGACTTCCATTTCAATCCCATTCAAAATTTCCTTAAATTCATAGTCCCTCATAATTCCCTTATTTGTGGGTATATAAATATATGCTCTTAGGTTTTAGGATCACTGATCCTCGGAAGTTTTTCTTTAAGTACAAGAAACTTGGACCACTTCGGCCTACCGCCTTAAAAAAGTATTCCTTAATAAGAATTTGGTGAGTTAGGGAATAACATATACATGTACCGGATTTGCAAGTGGTTGATAAGATATTGTCCTGATATTAGATTTCTTTTAGGCCCCACAATTATTTTTCGCACAATGATTTTTGCGACCTCTGCTATCCCACTCGCATAGAAAACAACAAAGTTTATTGAATACTTAACAAAAGTGCTATAATATACTCCAAGAGTGTTGTTTTGTATCTTTGATAGCAAAATTATCATGTCGTCATATTTCTATTTCATGCAGATTGTACAGGCAAGAAGAATCGATAGTTTCTCATTTGCGATATGAAGAAACCCTGCTTTTAAACTCAGTTTAAATGAAACTATAAACAACCTGCATTTCATAGGATCATGATGGTCTCCTAACTCATCTAGTAGGGAATCGACTTCAGTACAATACACCAAATTGTCTTCTGCGTCGAAAAAGTGTTAGAGTTTTAGTTCCAGTCGATGATAAGAAGTAATTGTAGTTCCCTTCTCAATGAGATTTCTAACCCTTTATTCTGGACACCAACAATTCTGCAGATTCTTTGACAAGCTTAGATCACGAACTTGATCACTGAGTTCAGACTGACTGATTCTATGAAGCTCTGAAGCCGTTCCATCAACTTTTGGGTCTTCAATGAAATTTTTCTGGACTTAATTGTTAATCTTCATAGCCAGAGATTTCTGAATATCAACTCCAATTTTCAGGTGGTACTACAATTGGAAGCTCAGCATTGTGAGTCCTGATAGCTGAAGGGATATTTAATGGTTTTCTTAGACTTGCTTGTTATTCCAACAGTTTTTGTAATGCAGAAATAATAATCCTTGGTCCTTTAGTTCCTCCCAGGCCACCGGAATTGCAAATGATATGTGCCATGATCTTTGTTACTGCAACCTCTAATTAATGTTACTTAAGAAGCTCAGCAAATGTGAGTGTCCCAAAATTTGTCCTGATATCCGATTTGACATTCAATGTAAAGTTCATGTACCTTTTATCAAGAAAGCCTTATTCCTCTTTTTGAATTCAAAGTAAGTTCACCACTCAAATAATTGAAATTGTTTGTTTTCACATTTTCGAGGCATTTTATAAATTTTTCCCTGCGAAAATATGCACTCCAATTTAAAGTTAAGTCTTGTAATTCCCTATAAGTTGATATAAACACCTTTCTAGCTTGACAAGCAGGTATAAACTAAATGAAAGTGAGTCGCGTAAATGATGCGTCATGATTATTAATTTCAATAGACTTGTTTTGATAGAACTGACGCGTATTTAATATCTTCAATGGATTCTATCTTATGTCGTGTTCTGATATTAAAATTAAATTAATTAAATTGATTTCTTCCACTAACAAGGATAATACACGTGCGTTGTGTTTTGGAATAACCCATAAAATACCACATCAATTAAACATCATATATTCCCCTACAGATTCTTACAAATTTAGGAAACCTGTGTGACAACACACCCTTCAAATAAAAGGCAATATAAATAAAAAAATCATTTAACATGTAAAAGACCAATTCACACAAAATGATATCAGTTACAATAAAACAAGTAATAAAAAAATTAAAGTCAATTCCTACTTTTTTTCACTCTATTTCAGAAAAGTCCTTTACAATAAAGTTTATAGTAATAAAATTTTCCTCTTACATCTGACGCCATCTATTGGTAGATACATGCAACTTAAATCTAAAAAAACTAAAATTAATTAATTAATATTTGAGAAAACTGGATTAATATCAAATGCCATCCACTGCAAGTTCAAAAAAAAAAAATGTATTTGAACTGGAGTGGATGAATAAGAAGCATTTATGAACGATTGAAAATTTGAACAAGACATATATAGGGAGAGTGTGAACTAATAGAAGGAATTGAAAAAATATATTAATTGTATTAAATAAGAAAGGGTGCCTCTGGGATAGAAGCAATAATCAAGCAACAATCGTCCATCGACATCAAGCATTTTATGCACTGTATCACAGTAGCCATGGGATGACTACTGTCTGCATAATAAAATCACGGAACTACTTACAAACTAAGTATGTCACTTTCATGAAAATAGGCCTGCATTGAGAAGTACATTAGGCTTATATTCAACATATAATTTCGATACTTGATTACAGGGAAAACAGCAGACTTGTCTGAATGCCGTCCAGTCTAACGTTTCCGGGAAGAACCTCTTTCTGGAAATTGATAGCTAGTTCGTTCTTAAAAAAAATGTCTGTATACCTTCAGGTCCATTGTTTCCGTCTGGGGAAACTTCTATTGGAAAATTGCTGGCTAGTTCACATTTGCACAGGTACCACCACAACCGGCGTTTCCGCATTGTCTCCTCCGGACTTCTACCATTCTTTTTTTTCCTCTTTTTTTCTCGCCTTTCATTTTTCCGTCTCACAGACTAAACTTGCCTCTTCTTCCCTCTGTCAGTTCATTTTTATACCCCATTTCAATTCGCTCTATTTCAATCCACCACATTCAATTCGCCTCAGATTTTACATGTAGGGAACTGTCACAAGTCAAGATTGATTTCAAGGTAAAATCTTTGCATTAGTCCCAGATGGGCTGTCTCCAGACCCCATTCGACCGTTGCTATAGGCAGCATGTTATAGCATTTCAGCATTTAACAATTTATCGTAAATTGTCAAGCTTTTTTAACATATATTCCAAGAATTACAGACATTTTTCTGCGAATTTGCTTATAAATTAATATCCCTATATATATCTTGTTCAAATTTTCAATAGCTCATAAAATACTTTTTATTCATCCACTCAAGTTCAAATGCATTTTTTTTTTAACTTGCAGTGCATGACACTTGATGTTAATACAGTTTTTTCAAATATTAATTTATTAATTAAATTTAATTAATTAATGTTATTTTTTTAGATTTAAGTTGCATGTATCTAATAATAGATGGCGTCAGATGTAAGAGGAAAATTTCAACTTTATTTGTAAAGGACTTTTTCAATATAGTAAAAAAAAATAAGAATTGTCTTTAAAATTTTTTTTTTTATTACTTGTTTTATTGTAACTGATATCATTATGTGTGAACAGGTCTTTTACATGTTTATGATTTTTTTTATTTATATTGTGTTTTATTTGAAGGGTGTGCTGTCTCACAAGTTTCCTAAATGTGTAAGAATCTGTTGGGAAATATGTGGTGTTTAAATGATGTGATATTTTTATGGGTTATATTCATAGTAAGGATTTAAGGTTTTTTAACATGAAATGCAGGGACTATAGGCAGGATCATTGAGGAAATTTAGAGAGGAAATTATGGTATTTTTTCCATTTATTTAACATGCTTAGTGTAGGGCTTTAAGTTTATTTTAAGGTATAATCTGTGGATTATTTAATGAAAATCTTTCAGAAAAAATTAATCAACTATATTTTGGAATAAAAGGGACATTCATTAGGCCGTCTGCTGCCTGTGCATCCTATATTAACTTACCAAAATTTCACAACAAATGTTTGTGGTGTTAGGCCATCTTTCAACACTGGAAATGTATGTATTTTCATCCTGTAACATGAAAATGCAATTTAGTAAATAATATTGTATCATTTTGTAAATAATTAATGTAATTTTTTAATTAAAAAGTTACTAACAAATAAAAAAACTATTCAATTCAGATTTCGTTTAATGCATCAAATACAAAATTGCGATTTCTTAAAATGAATTTCATTTCAACTTGCGGAAGGAATGAAATTTTGAATAGAAAAATGTGTTATGTTTAGAAAACATTCTATGTTACATAAATAAAAAAACATTTATAAAAATCAAATTAAAGGAAAAAAAAATTACAATAACAATAGCATACTTGCAATAATTTAAACAATTTGAGGACATTAAACAAAAAAAAATTAATTGTTGCGATTTTTCGTGAAAAACCCCGACAAAATTATTCATGCTGAAGAAGAAAAGAAAAATATTTATTTTTCACATTCATACATTAGAACGTGGTTAAAATCTAGAATCATGTAGCCAAACACATCACCAATTTGCTAAGTTGGTAAGTAAGCATAGTAATCAATGGGCCAGGTAGTTTGCGCGGGTAAATTATATTACGCCAAAATCCTTCACTGGGTTGCCAAATCGCCAAATAAACAAACAAAATGGCTGCCGAAATTCGGTGTCATTGTAAAATCATATTTCTCCAAAATTTATAGCCAAACAGGGCTATTACGCCAACATTAGTAGCCAAATAGCTATTGCGTCGTGAAGTTTATTCCTGCCAAATATTATCACTATCCTGCCAAAACTTTAATCCTTGAGATTCTTTATCGTCAGCATTTATCGCTAAGCAAAGCATGTAAGCATATTTTCACTAAGCAAATTTGTTATTTGAAGTGCTTTTAAGCCAAAAAGTTAATGCTTTATCGCCATCATCATCGTTAATGCTTTATCATATGCTTTATCGTATACATTTATCGCTTAATCGCCAAATTTTTTAACTAAGCTAGTTTTGTTTTTTGAGGTGCTTTTATGTTATGCCAAAAGTTAATGCTTTTTATCGCCAAATTTTTATCACTAAAAATTTTATCTTTGGAATACTTTTGCACAAAATGTTTTCGCGTTTACGCCAAAATTTAACACAATTATGGCAAAAAAATTATGTTTAAATTGCCTTTACGGCGATTTATATCTCTATCGCCAAAAGTTACCACTATTCTGGCAAATTCTTAATGTTTTATTTTTACGCCAATTATTGCTGCTTTAACGCCAAAATATATGCCAACATTTTATTCCTAAATTGCTTTTACATCAAATTCAATCGCTTTATCGAAAAATTATTATGTAGAATTTTATTTTACTAACTTATAAAAATGCATCGTTTAGATAAAAAATAATAATCGCTGTTACGATAAAATTATTCCCTAATTCGACAATTTTTTTTTTTAATGTCAAAAATAAATCGTGTTCTTTAAGAAGCTGAATTCGAATGATAAATTAATATTAACAAAAGAGGAAAAAAAGAAGAAACCAGAAAATAACTTACCTTTTATTGTGGTATGTCCTTCGTCTGTGGTGGAAACGAACGTTTTATTCGAACGCGAAATTTAAATTGTAACGTTAACTAACGTTTTAAAAAGCTAAAGCTTCAACCATTCCGTGTGAATTCTATTTACGGTTGCCACAAAATCCTAATTAAACGAACATCTTTAAAAAAAGAAATTAATTATTTAAGAATAAAATATAAGTTACTAATAAATTAAAAATCGTTTTTCTTGTTTGTTTCTTATTTTCATGAGTGGCAACATCATAAAAATTGTTTATGTTCTGTATCAGCGACAGACGTACCTAAGAATAAGCTCGAAATAATCAATAATTTATCGGAATACTTATTTAAAAGAATTATTATTATTTCTTTATTTACTGCAAATAGGAATTCTGCAAGTAATTATGCAAATAGCAATAAAATAGTCATTATATTATTCGGAAAATGAAGCTACGAATTCCTCTAATTATAGTATTGCAACACTAAAGAAATTGGCGAATTATTCAGGTTTGCAAGATCGACTTCCTCAGGAGTACAGTATTCTAGATTTTAACCCAAAAAAAGTAATAAATATTTTTTTTTTCATATGAAAAATTGCATTTCTGAATAAGTTAAAAGATATAAATATTTTAACGACTTTATTGAAAATAGACAATGTATGGTATTAATGGTACAAGGTTACAGGTATGTATGTATGAAGTGTGTTTACAATATGTGTATATATATTAGTGTATATCACCATTATTGAATTCATTATCAGAACAAAAAAAAAAAAAAAAAATAGAATAAACTTTAGAAAAATATCAAAACATTTTGTTAATCAATTCTAGAGGTAAATTTTCGACCGCAAAGGTTTTGCAAAGCAGTATTAACATTATTTTAAGTTTTAATTATGGGACGAAGTGGCATTTAGAAAGTAACATTTCTGAAAAGAACCTGGAATTAAAATCTTGAAAAAAAGCTTGATATAATCCCCCCCACCCCAAAAAAGGCCGTTCTCAGAACCAAAGGTCTGGTATTTTATTTTATTATTTTTTTTTTAAATAAAAAAATTCATTGCTCTCAAGGAATAGCAGAGAAGGGTGAGAACCATGATATGCCATGCCCCCTCCCCCACGATATAAGCTGGATTATGTTGCATTATCTGCATTTGATTATCTGCATATTGCATTATCCGCATTTCAAGTAACAAATGACAAGTCAAAATGTCTGATATTCTAAATAAAAATATCAATAGATTTACATTTATTGTTGTTATCCTTTTGCATTTTCCGCATTTCAAGTAGCAAATGATAAGTCGAAATGTCTGATATTCTAAATAAAAATATCAACAGATTTACATTTATTGTTGTTATCCTTTTACATTATCCGCATTTCAAGTAGCAAATGTCGTCAAAATGTCTGATATTCTAAATAAAAATATGAATTTTGTTATTAATTTAGTAACAAAATTTGTCTGGTAATAGTCAACTGATAACAACAATAAATGTAAATCTAATTGTTGTTATCATTTGACCGTTACCAGACGAATTTGTAATTAATTAGTACATTTTTCAACTTATTAATAATATAACAGTAAAAACAATACTGTATACTAAAATCCTGTAAAAGCTACGGCATTTTATTTTAAACATTTTACTTTTTAATTTTTTTATCTTATTCCATTTTAAAACTTCGTCCACTTCCGACTGAACTATACATTTATTATAAATATAACTATCCGTATATGAATAAAAATCGCTAGAGTTGACGTTATTTTGTTAACACGTCTGCCATAACCCATCAAAAAGAACTCACGGGGTTAATACACGCACGTTCCTGTAAGTAATGCAATAAGGTAACCATCCGGGAATTGTTTTATACATAATGAATGCCGTGGTTGCTACTATGCACATGAAGAAAAGTAGGTTTCGGATACTTTCATTTCCTATTTTTTATGGGCAGAGTTTAGTAACAGATTATAAATTTTTTACTAAGTTCCGGGTAATGGCATATCGTTTTAATTTGTCAAACATAGCTGTTATTTACGTAAACTGTGGCTGATGTACTGCTGAATTAGAAAATTCTATTGATTCAGTCGCATGGACGTGACTGTCGCAAGAAGGTAAGTTGACATTTGCTCCTCTCTGTTTCAAATAAAATAATGTAAACTTTAAATGCTAGTGCATAATATGTCTTAGCATCATTTTCCTATTAATGGTTTTTGAATATATTTAAAAACTCTTCAAAGATATATTGCTAAACAATATGAATATTTATGTAGTTATGAACAATACGATTCTTTATATTTATGAATATTTATTCATAAATAACTAAAAGGTTCTGACATTACTCTGCTGCATTTTTCTAACGTTATGATCTTTCAAAACTTTTAATTTTTTTGAAAATTTGCATAAAATAGTTCGACGATATCTCACACATTTTCGATTACCATCAAGTCTATTCAGTTTTGAGAGCGACGACTACAAATGCATGGAAAAGTGGAAAATAAAGAAATTATCCATTCTATTGCAATGTTGGCGTCCGTGTTGATTCTATCTTCTGCATACCCTTAGTGGTATTACAGAACAACGGTCAACGGCCATACCATGCTGAATATACCAGTTCTCGTTAGATCACCGAAGTCAACCATCATTGGGCGAGGTCAGTACTTGGGTGGGTGACCACCTAAAACACCGCGTGGCGTTGGCATTCACAAATTTGGTTTCGGTTCGACCCGGCGGTGCCATGGATGTTTGTAGTGGTTCGAATCCACTTTAAGCCGTAGGTCCCGGTCTCCTATGACTGTAAGAGCGTCACGGAGCCAAAGTCAGACTTCTACCTACGGGTGCTCCATCAAAACAGAAGCTGCTTCCTTCCCTTTCAATTATGAGTACGTATGGGCTTCGTGGGCTTGGCCAGCCAAGTGGGATAAGAAACAACAACAACAGAAAACAGATAGTTTTCAAAACTCTTTCCTTGTAACCAGAGATCATTTGTCGATTTCAATGGCAGATGAGTGTCAAAAGCAGTGTTACACAAGTGCATCTTCTAAATTGCGCCTAAATTCTCCCACCGTAATTTAGATGAACTCCCCTTAAGGATGGCATCAGCAGGGTTCGAACTTTCCTGTTTTCTTTTACGAAATCAACGGAAAAGCATTCCTAGTTCCACAGATTTATTTTACCCATCCCTAGCATAAACGCGAGAATTTTTAATTCAACTAGAAAGCTTGGAATAGTTTTCATAGTTTTTCATAGTTTCCAACACTCTTAGTTGGTAAATCTGATGTGATATCAACTTCTACCACTATCGTAGACAATTTTGTTCCTGTTCAATATTGGAAGGCCTCGTGTTCTACTTGTGTATGCCACGAACATCTGAAATTAGGAACAGATAAAGGGTAGAAACGAACAGGGAAATAAGGGTAGAATTTGGGGTAATTGTCCCAGACAAGAGATCACTTGTCGACTTCAATGGCAGATGGTTTCTCCTTTTACGAAATTAGCTGAAGAGCATTCAGAGTTCCACAGATCTATGTTACCCATCACTACTAGCATAGACGAAAGAATTTTTTTAATTCAACTCCGCTTCGAATCCTACACCCATAGTGGGAAATCCGATGTGATATCTACTTATACCACTATGGTACACAATTTTGTTCTTGTTGAATATGGGTGGGCCTCGTGTTCTACTTGTGTATGCCACGGACAGCTCCGATAAAGGGTAGAAACAAAAACACTAACAGGGAAATAAGGGATAGAATTTTAATGGTAAAGTCCCACATTGGGATATCTTATGGGAGAAAACCCCAAAATCTTCCTGCAGAAGTCTAGACATAAGATGCACACACACGTTACCACAATTGAAATCGGGTCTCAGTGCTCCCTGAAAACACTGACTGAAACACATTCACAGTGGATTCTAACCACTGGGCTACGAATCGGACAATAAGATTTACTGAGTCTACGCCGATTTAAATGTAGAACGCTGTAAATCCCATACGGCCATCTACAGAGAAGTCCTGGTGACTGTAATAAACATTATTATTTTGTATACTTTTATATATTGGCTTTTTGTATACTTTGATCACTGAAAATATGAACATTTCATAGAATTGTATCATATAGAATTGTATGTTTAGTTGAGTTTGTGGAACGTGAATCATGACCCCAAAAGAGGCTCGAAAGCTTGAGTTGGCCTGTGGTCTGCTGAAAGCTGCGGTGTTCATGTCCTGCGCTGCTGGATTCACATATCAGGTTGTGGAGTTTGCCCTGCACTTTTGGACCTACCCCACCAACATCAACCTGGAAGTGACCCACCCGGGAAAAATTCATGGCTCCCGCATTCACCTACTGCAACCTCAACCCGTGAGTAGTTTCTCTTGGGATATTAATAACAAGCTTAAAATCAACATGCATGTTATCTTAGATGCTTGGCGGTTTGCAATTACAATGGGCAAACAAAATTCTTATTCAATATTTTTTGAAATTTAATAGTAATTACACTGACCTCCAATAGTTAGGGAACAGCATGTTTTTCGAAGCTACCATAAAAAAAATGACAGTAACAATAAAATTTATAGTTTATATAAATAATAAAATCGAACTTTTATGCAAATGTATGCAAAAACAATAGCTACCACTTTTTTATAGAAAAGAACAAGTATATATGAGTGAGAGAGAAAACTATTAAAATGTCAGGCTTTCGTAATTACGCGTATAACTTTCGTTGATTTACAACTTCTGTTAGCAGATTCGTTGGCAATAGGCAGTGGGGTCCTGCAATGTCCGAGAGAAGCCGTTTTCCTATTCATTAAGATGGTGGTCGGACGGAAGGATAGAAATGGGGTTATCCCAGGCTGATGCTGCTGGGCGTCTTAATATGCCTCTCAGTGTGATCCACCGTCTCTGAATCAATAAAAACCGAACCTTTTGTATCTAGAAGGCATGTTCCAGGTTGACCAAAAGCTACAACACCCGAAGAAGACTTTTTCATAGCTCTTTCAGCCCGAAGAAGGAGAATCATTTCTATGCCGCAAATTGTTGCAGACCACTCTGTAGCATCAGAGAGAAAAATATCCTCTAGTAAGATGCGAAGTCGTCTTCGCAATTCAGGTTTCAAGTCAATTCAGGTCTTCGCAATCAAGGGGACCAGTTGTCCGTGTACCCTCAATGTACGACAGAGAGAAGGGCCCGCTTATTCCCGGCAAGAGAACACGTTTACTGGACCAGAACAGCGATGGGCTCCTGTACTCTTTACAGACGAGTCCAGATTCACACTGGAGAGTGATTCAGGACGCCTGCTGATCTGAGGGAACAAAGCACCAAATACCATCAATCCAACACTGTTGAAAGACACATTAATCGAGGTGGTGGAAAAATGGTTTGGGTAGGGATCTCACTCGGTGGTCACACTGACCTGCATGTGTTCCAGGGAGGGAACTGTGACCGGTTTGAGATACCGGGATGATATTCTTTAATCCATATGTCCGCCCATATGCCGGTGCAATTGGCAGTTTTTTATGGATGATAATACACAAAAATCACCGAGCTGTAGTTGTTGATGAATATCTTGAGGGTCTTGGTTTGGAGATAATGGAATAGTCAGCTTGATTTCCAGACGTGAATCCGATAGAACATCTTTAGGACTATCTTGGTAGACAGGTTGCTGCTTTAAGTCCTTCTCCAAGGTTTTTAGGAGAGCTGAGCAAAAGTTTACTCCTTCTAGTTCCTTACACACCTGTAAAGTTTATTCCTTCCCTTCTAGGTCCTTATTAAAACTCATTTTTTATTATATTTCTATGATATTTTACTTCACATAAAACTGTGATTAATATTTTTTCCAAGAATGGACTTTTCAGGCGAGAATGCTTTTTTATTTTTGTTATTGTAAACAATATTTGCGTTTTTCTTATATAAACTTCTATGTTACAATCAATACATAACTGTTTTGTGCACGTGTCATTCAAACTTGGTGTTTCTACATTCATTCATTTGCAAATTAGGTGCAAAACCGGTTGTTCCTTAACTTTTGAGGCCAGTGTATGTAAATTTTATGTAATTTAAAAATAAATTAAAACCTTAATAATAAAAATTTTAAAACCAACAAATATAAATAGTCAGAGAGAGTCGAATTGCACCTATATTTAATGCGCCTTGACTTCTTGTATGTAGGGTGCAGAGGACCCGGTACTGTGCCAAGTATCCGGACAGATGCGCACCCCCTGAGAATCTGAAAAAATTTTGCGAGCAGCGTCCACACTACTGTACGGGCACACGTCCAACTTTTGTAGTAGTAGTACTTGTTAAATATTGGACATTTTAATTGTTTCCAAATGTTTTTCCAATGTATGGGCCTGAATGGCCGAAGTCCAATGGCTCACGCTGGGTACCACAAAGTTTCGGTTCGAGTCCCGGCGGTACCATGGATGTTTGTAGTGGTTCGGGAATTCACTTTAAACCGTAGGTCCCGGTCCTAATAGGATCGTAGAGCGTTGCGGGGGCATTGTTACTCCGCGTCCGTATCTTCGTTACACGCGCCCCTATGGGTAATGCAAAGTGAGTAACGTCTGTGCATCGCTTGTCTTAAGGCATCCAAGACCAAGCTGTCAAGTGTTTGCCAGCTGCATTGGAACAAAAAAAAAAAAATGTTTTTCCAATGTTGTTTATTAGTCGATATTTTCATTTTATTGAAAATTATCTGAAGAAAGTCATGTTAGCAGGAAGAAGTCTAACCGTAATTTCACGATGCGTTATAATTACTTTTTTAGTTTTAATTATATTGTTTATGAGGATATTCACCATCGACAAATGTTTCTTTCAAGAATTCATTAGGCGTTTTTATGATATTTCAAAATAATTTCCATTTTAAAATGGAGATCTTTAAACTGGCTGAATGTGTTCTGGATAATGCACTGATTCATTATAAAATATTTGCGCTTGTTTAAACTAAAACACGAAATAAATATTAATATTCATATTAAATCAATGTGTAAATATATGCATGAGGGAAATAAATATATGAAAAAGATCTTCTTTTCGCTTCTGGCCCGACGTCAAGTACTATGCGTACATACTGTTCTCAGTTGTTGCTATGGTCTAAGAATAAAACACATAGCACAGCAGTGGACTGTAAAAACACATCTCTTCTATTGAAAACCAAACGCACGCTGCTGGTGTTACATTTTCATTCTCCCTCCAGCCAACTCACACCAATCAGGCAGGATGTTTATATTATAGGGCGCTGGCTTCCACTTCGACTTTTTTAACTATGCACGTGGAGCTATTTATTTATGTGACAACAATTAAACAAGTTTATGTAGCTCTAATTTTTTTTAGAGAGTGACTCTGCTGGCCGAGTATCTAGGGCTCGGGCGCTCGGTGTCACAGACTTCAGGTTCGAGTCCCAGCTGTGCCATGGATGTGTGTAGCGGTTCGTAATCCACTTTTTAAACCGAAGGTCCTGGTCTAATATGACCTTTTTGGGCTGACAACCCTACCCCTAAAAAGATAACATTTCACGTTTGGAATCTGCCAATAAGCGGACGGCGGTCTTGGCCCACTATGTTGCATCACTGATGATGAATTTTCTTGAGTATTAGAAAAGGATTAACATCTACAGTTAATATTATTGTTTTCTTTTCTATATTAACTCGGCACACTGTGGGGGTCAGTTTTCCTTCAAACGATCTGATGAAACGTGGCAAAGCGCTGTCCATTGGTACCATAGACTTCCGGTTTGAATACTGACAGTGGCATGGATGTTTGTGAGCGGTTCGGAACCAACGTTAAACTGTAGGGTCCCGGTCTACTAGAATAAAGTGTGCACAAAATGACCGTGGTAGAGCGACAAACCAAACCCTCAAGAATCTTCCTGTCTACATTCAACTTTTTATTGGCATAAATGATCCGATCTGCATTTAAATCTTAAGTCCAGCCGGCTACTGGCTTTATGGTTGAAGATCTAAAAACTATCAGGATGTATTCATGTGACAAATATGATTGCAGCACTAATTTTCATTTATTTGAAAACTTTGGTTTCTTTAAATTGTTTAAGAATTTTGCTATTGTAACAAATGTAATAAATTTCTAATTTTTCAGTACCAAAATTTTAGTAATGTTGTAATATTCCCTAACAAATATTAATATAATAAGAGCATCACGTTTTTAGTGAATTAATGATATTAAAATATTGAAAATGCTTTCTTTTATCAGCTAAAATGACTATCGTATTTCTAATGGTGCATTTTTTTCCAGATACCATTGCCTGTTGAGGAGGGAGAGAGGAGGAGGGGAGGAGTGAGGAGTCCATACAAAAGTAATCAAATAAAATCCCACTAATGCCTGCCTCTGTAGTTCAGAGGCAGGCTGAGCACGAAGTGGCCTTGACCAAGCTAAAATATGACAATAGATAGCGCTGATAAAGGTAATTCGGCTGCCAGTGATATTTTATGAAAATGACGTGCTAACAGACTACACATTAACACCAACATAGCCAACGTGTTGTGGGCGCAATTTTGACGGAAAAAATTAATATTTGTAACACTGTAGTAAGCCATCCACCACGACAGGTGACCAAGTGAGGGATGGAGGTGGAACTTTGTTTTGATGCCGCCTGTCATCTTTCCGTTTAGAAACCGGAAGCTCATTGGCCATTACAGGGTGTGATTACAACTCACCAATACTATGAGTATAGAAAAATATAAAAATCACAATTCATTTTCACAAAAAATGAATTTATGAACAGTTCTGATTGCAATAAAAGGGCATTTGCTCAGTCAGAAGCACTTGGTGATGTTGTCTGGCACTACCAAGAAAAAATTCGCAGTGAATGTAATCTCTGAGCTGATCACACTGGCAAAGAATTCGACACCCTGTTGCAGTATTTCTTTCTTTCAGTATGTTCACGACGATGCAACTACCGCTCCATGGATTAACTGAGCTGGGCACAACTCATGGCCCGTTTCAACAGCTGAAAGCTAGGCGAACCCATTCAAAGGATCATTAAGCTATTTTGTGTGAGACTAAGCTTTGCCAGCAGGATTAATGAACTTTACATTAAAGAGGGAAGACTAATTATTTGATAGTAAGCTTTTAAGTAAATTTTTGTAATTATTGTTTATTCGCATGTTCATGTATTGTCGAGGAAGGCTTCTGCTGATCATTAACCCTTACGGCGGAAGCTCCGGGATTGACTATTTCAGCCAGGTGCAGAGTGCTACGCTGGTGGGAACCAGCTCTGCAGGGTGACAGTGGCGGGGCCCGCTACTCGGGCCAGCAGTGGCAAGCATTTGAACTTTGAGGTATGTTTATGGATGAGTGCGTTTTGCCGAACAGAAAATAATTCTGATTGTACCCTTATATGGCTATAAATGATAGCACGATGGTATAAGAGTGCCATTTCGCTTTGCGTCAGCAACTCATTACATACGTCTGTCATCGGTATCATAAGGGCCGGAAGAAAAAAGGCAGAAGGGCTGTGCTGGCTAGTGCGTGAATCAGTCACGACATTATACAGCATCAGAAGCCTGGTGCGGCTTATCCCCAAGTGAAGGGCGGAGGGCCCTGTGTGAGGCAGCTTGACTCCGGGTCTAAGTGTCAATGACCAAGACAGATTCTGGCCGCTTATGACCGCCTGAGACTGATAAACTTCATTCATTATATGTTATATCATGCTGCCACGTTAATCAGCTTCCAACTACGTGACATGATGAACATGAAGAAACACTTTATCTGAAGCAGCTGTAATAAAGGAATGGAGTTAGGCTGTTGAACAAGCTATCCCAAAGTACTTGTTCTTTCCCCAAGTACAATAACATTACTTTACACTCACACAGTAAACTTTTGTGGTATGGCTATAGTATCAAAAAACAATACAACTATAAACATCAAGAGCACATTACACATCTGTATGTCTAACATATGTACTAGAAAATAGAGGATTCTACTTCTAACTCTCGGGATAGGTGGTATTTTGCATATTGGCTAATCCTCTCGAGCAGGAAGGTGTCGCCAGCTGGCTGCTACTCTGGAACGCCTGGCGCAGTGGGGCCCAGACAATTGCAGTTGAGGCCACCGTTACGCTGATGGTTTCCGTATCTGGCGCCGTGACTCGACTACACAAGCCAAGGCAGCTGCCATCACTTTCCTTCGAATTACATGGTGGGACCGGAGGAACTCCATCCTGAGCCGAGCACGGTGTGTTGTATTTACCATCACTCCTAAACGGTTGCTCCACTTTTCCTCAAAGAAGTGTGCAGACTCAGAAAATTACAGCACATTCATGTGCGTTGTGGCTATTGAATTCCAGAATTTCAGCTATTTTCTTTTATTTCTTGTTCGTGAGCATGCCCATTATGATGAGTGGCTGTATGTTTTCATGGAGTAGTGTAGTGGCCAGGCTGGCAGGCTCCAGTGAAAAGCTCCAGGAGCCTGGTTCAATTTCTTCATTCGTCAGCATGATCCCTAAAAGCATCAGGATTCCTTCAGTAACACTCCCTATATATCTGTATGTTGTTCAAGATTTTCAATAATTCATAAACCTTTCATTCATCACTCAGCTCCAAGCCACATTTTTAACTTGCATGGATCAATATTTACAGTTTTCAAATATTCATTCATTCGTGAAGACTAATTGATTAATTTTAGGTTAAGATTTAAGAAGTTAATATCAACAGATGACGTCAGGCTAAACTTAAAAATGAAGTAATTATTTATAGACTTCTGCCAATAGTGAGAAAAGAAAACAGAATTGACTTTAAGAAATTTTTTATGCTGATATCATTCTGCTTCACGCCAAAGTGGTTATTTACAAACTATAACTCCAATTAATTATGTGAAAATTGCTGATGAAAAACATGTTGCGAAAATTACAGCTTTAAGCTCGTGGCTCAGGCGAGTAAAAAAATAAATAAGAGAAATAAAAAGTCCGGAGTGCAGCCATTTTTCTCGGCAAGCAACTGGCTCATGTGACCACGTTCGGGCGAAGCAAAGATCCCAAGTATGAGGATGAAAATATCTCAATCAGCGTGTGCCTAAATGAACTTCCGCGTTACGCTGGTGGTAACCCGTATGCAACCCGGAGAATGGCACAGTGTGAACATTTTCGAATGAGAGGACGATGTTTACCTGATCCGGCTATATTCTCAATCAGAGCTTGATGAATCGAATTCTGAAGTCTTAGACATTAGAGTCAGGTGATGCAGTGCGATTTGTTGTGATTTGTGAGAACCGTGGCAGTGTGTGCTTGGGCGAAAGGACAGTGTGATTGCTTTGAAGTGAAACTAATTGTGGAAGAGATAAAATGATTGAAGCAAGGCATTCAAAGAAGTATTTTAAGACTGAAATTGATCTGTATGTGCAGTTGAATCACTTCAGCTCAGCTGGAAGAAGCAAAGAACGTCAGGTGAGTCAAAGAGAGTTGTCGAATTTGGAGTGTGGGTATCTTCAACTAAGGCAATTAGAAAAGAGTTGAGGAAGTTATGCAGGAAGAAAGTTGTCAAGGCTGGTCTGCAAATGATCTGAAAGTTTAATTAAAGCGTAAGCGTGTGTGCTCCTTATCTAACAGAGCTGAATCATTCAGTCGCTTTGAGCATTTAAAAATACCGAGTAAAATCAGAAAATTCTTTGAATATTTGGGGCTTTTCTTAGCTTTCGAACATATCGGGAAGAAGACTGGCGTATGACAAAAGCAGTGCTGCTAAAGAACAAATGCCACCTCTCAAGAAATCTTCAATCCTTGGGCAGCAAATATATTCTGCAGTGCAATGCAATTTGCCTAAAATGCAGACTATGTATTACTTTCAGTTGGAAGGGACCATTTTTAAATTGTGTTGTTTCGGATAAGTGTCATAGATAAGTAATATAAAGACAAGGCGAGGCCCTTTTTAAGCCCAAAGTAGGGTGGAGTCTTTGTCACTAAAAATCAAAATGTTAACATTCAAATTCAAGTTTTAATAAACAAATAACCTAGATTTGAAGATTTTCCAATTTTAGCAAAAGCATCCCAAGATGTG